>JASPKZ010007905.1:220000-260882 GCA_030220185.1 Diploptera punctata | reverse complement strand
ATCTTATCCAGGTCCTCGCTACATATACCTGATTTAGTACGGTGTTCATTTCCTGCCTTTTGTGCATTGTACGGTCATAATCGTATCCCTCCTGCGCTGGGATGGAGCTATGTGTCCCTGACTTTCCATAAATTATGGTTCCGTGGACCCTTCTGCATGTTCCTCTCTAGGTTTTATCATGTTGACCCTAGGTTCTTTACCCTCTGGTGCCCCTGAGTCCTGTACCCTCTAACCATAACCATTGTTGTTCCCTATTCTCGTTTTTCTATTCCGTTCTGGTTGTCTATTGTTACTCTGCATATTACTAAATCTCCTGTTCCTCTCCTCGATAGTGGTTATGTTCTTTCCGGATGTCGGGCCGCGGAGCCCCCCTCTCGTCCTGAACGGTTCGGTCCTGAGTGTTCATTGTTCCTACTCGTATTTTCCCCTGCTATTTCCTCCTTTCCCTATTTCCACTTGATTAATTACCCCTATTGTCGCCCGCTTCCAGATATTTAGCATTTCTTCATTTGGTCGTATGTGCAACGCGCGCGATTAGAGCTGTGCTAATTGCTGCGGATAATGGTTGATCGGTTCGTACAAATCCGGTTCAGGGTTAAATCGGCGAGATAAGTTGGCTTTTTAGCCAAGGCCGGAAAAAGCTCGCTGTACGTCAAGTTTTTCTCTTATCATATGTCCCATTGCGTATCTCGTATTTTATATCCATTTGTTTTCTCGTAACTAAAAAATTTGTTACGGAATGTTTGCTTAAATGTCTCGTATGGAGCATCAGTGGATAAAGTACCCTCGAACCACATAAGACTGTTGCCTTTCAGGCACTTTTAAACAATATACATATACAAGTGTTTCGGGATACATTTAATTTTGAAATAGTTTTTCCAGTTCTTCAATGAACTGGATGGGGTTTGTTTCACTTTCGTTATATTCCGGCAATGGGATATTATGAAAGAGGAATTGTAGTACGGTGCTGACCCGTGTATACTATCTGGTTCGCTTACATTAGTATGCGCCACAGAATTACTAGCGATCTCTGGGTTCCCTAGTATCTCTATACGTGCATATGTTTTGTGATTTAGCCGTCGTCCAAGAAACAACTCTCCGACGCGTATGATTCATTTTCGGGGTTCCTATCCTTTTGACCTCCCGCTATTTATGTTCTTTGTGATGACACTTATTTCATCATTTAGTTTGCTGATTTCGTTAGTCACTTTCTGTTCTATATTAGTGCCTAACTCATTAAATCTAGGCTCTACTATCATTTTCGATCAATTCAGAGCGTTTTTCCTGCTCAACAATTTTCTGAGCTACTTGGAGTTTTAGTGTTTTCTTGTTCGTGGGCTGGCTTTTGTACAAATAGACACATATAATTTACCCTTTTGTCCGAGTTCTCTACACTACAGAGCACATTCTTGTCGACTCGTTTTATTTCCCCTTGTAATTCCTCCTGTTTCTCCCCTAAGTTGGTTTGTAACGTTATTATACTATTGTTCATCTCTGTTCTCATTTGACTTATTACCCTGTTTTCTGTTTTCTCTGAGTCTTTAATAAGTTTTTGTTCCATTTTATTTATCTTTAGTTCTACACACGCTGACGATTCATTTATTTTCGCTTCTAGCATCTCTCTATCTTTTCTCATCTCATCCCTTAATGTTTCTTTCAACGTAAATACATCCTTTTCCCTGCTTATCTCCATCTGTCCTCTCCAAGTTTCAAATTCCCGTTTCATATTCCTCTGCATTGCCTCTAAATCCATTTTCCTATTTCTACCTATCGTCTCTTCTATTCTCGACATTAGCATTTCCATGTATTTCATGGTGTCGGTGCTTGGATTTCCCTTGTCCTCTACTTCCCCTCTAGCTTCTGCTCCTGCGTTGCTTTCACTATTTTCCCCTGTGCTCTGCTCTAAGTTCTCTCTGCCATCTTCGTTATCCTCTCCCATCCTTGCGATTTCGTTCTCTCCTTCAATCAGTTGCCCACAAGCCTTCTCCCTAATCTCTTCGTGTTTCCTATCCATTTTTTTTATCTTTATTTGCCTGCCTCTTTCTATTCCTACTTCTTAACAACATAAAATACACACAGATATATTCTCCGTTAAATCATTGTAATATTTTGATTTCTTATATAGGTAAAAAGTAAAAAAAATGCTTATTCTGTTGTTGTGTCACTTACTGCTTCCTTCCTTCAGTTGCTGTCTGTCTGCTTGTTGCCATCATCTTCTCTGTCCTGGTTGCCTCGTGGTCGTGGGACTTAGTCGTTCTGCCGTTGATTTCTATTCGTGTGTTACTTTACGACCTATTCTGCCCGCACGTTAGGGAGCCAATATGGAGAAGGGTTTATTGTTGGGCAAAGAGGTAAAGATTGGATTCAGTGACACTAGGAATACTGAAGGAGTTCTCCATGTGTGAGAACTTAGGTTGCTCAGCTTGGTATTCGGTAGAGTTGAGGTTCTTATCTCGGGATTCCACGAGGACTTCGTCGGGCAGAATTAATGTGCAAAGAAGTTCTGGTAAAAGTAGTTTATTCTTAACTTTTATACACTGCAAGTGATCGTCTATACGAAGTGAATTTATCCAACTTTTTAGAACGTAGTGTTTTTTTTGTGACTTGATGAAATTATACACGAGAAGTAAGTGACGAGGAGAAGCCTCTCTCGCCTATAGGTAAATTAGTTACTCCCACTACCTCGATCACGTGGACCTAAGGTCTGTGCTTAGGCACATATAACGAAACATATAATTGGTTAATGCGCCCTCCTATTTTGATTCCGGGGGTGTTACAAATTTATTATTGGCGATTTACGCCTTCAGAGGTTGGACCTTTTTTTCCCCGTGCTGGCTTCACGTACAGTCTAGTCACAAACATTAGCTAGGCTTGGGTTTTTCTTCTTAGGCTTGGGTTTTTTCCTAGGCTTCCGACGCTAGAAACTTGCCATGTTCCCACACTTTTTTGCTAACGATGTTTGTGTCAGGGTAAAACCCCCGCTTGTACATTAGCTAATGGGTT
This sequence comes from Diploptera punctata, assembly GCA_030220185.1. NCBI lineage: Eukaryota > Metazoa > Arthropoda > Insecta > Blattodea > Blaberidae > Diploptera > Diploptera punctata. The sequence goes on along the minus strand of JASPKZ010007905.1, from coordinate 257,879 downwards.
ATGGTTATCACGCTAAATCAGTTAACTGGAGGCTTAGAAGATATCTCTACTCAATCTGTCGAGCAAAGGATTATTGTCATTAGTAAGTTATTACGCTGTGTCAGCCACTTCCGTCTTCACAAAAGAAAGGGTTACATTACCTGAGTTGTCAGTCTTCTTTAATAACTAATAATTTGATTACATTGATGCTGACTTCTTTGGATCATTTTATACGGCCTTTGCTCCTACATAATCAGGTTCCACTCTCTTCCCTGATCAATTTGAATATAAATATGACCTAAGTCCAGTAACTGCTTCATTTAATGATGTTATAATTTCATCTGATTATTATTGCCGATAGGGATTTATTTAGATTTACACAGGAGGCTGTATGAATGAATTGCCACAACTCCTAACGAGGTACGACCTAAACGCTCTCACTTCCGTCTCCCCTAACTACTTGTTAGCGGGAGACTTCAATAGTAAACATCTTCTTTGGAATTGTCGTACTCAAAATGGATCTGGTGTGATACTCCAAAATTTTTGTCAACATCATAACATAGAAATTTCCGCTCCAAGGGAACATACATACTTTAGAAACACACATGTTGGCTTTCGATCAGATATACTGGATATAGTTCTCTCGAAGAATGTACCTATCTCTCCACACGTCACCACAATTACAGACGTACTTAACTCAGATCACAGTCCTATACTCTTTAAAATCAGTCCCACATTTTTGTTGTCCTCTCCCCAAACATGTATTATGATCACACTGATTGGCAGAGTTATACACACATGCTTAACCAATGGGTTAGCCGACACTTTCTGTCCAATCAACAGAACAAATAGAACACGCTGTCCTTAGTTTACAGGCTAGTATACAAACGGCCATTACACTATCTACAACACACAAACAAACAAAAATGCACATACAAAACCATACGATCCTACACTCCAAAATTATTTAAACTGAGAGAAGAAACGATATCTCAGATTATACCGTACTTTTGGCGCACCCCAACACAAACAACTTTACAATCGCTATGCTCATTTGGTGCGAAACCGATTAGAAGAAATGCGAAATGCTGAATGGGATTCTTCCTTCAGCGTTTCACAGATGCTAAAACTCCTCCGTGGGAGATATTAAAAAGAATTAGAAGGAGTCGAGCTCCGCCTCCTCCATCAGCTATATTTTATGACGGAGATTGGGCTTACCTCCCACGGGAGAAAGCCCAAGCTCTCTCTAAACACCTAGAATCAAGGTTTCGCCCACATGAGCTCACCACACCGGCTCACGAAGCTGAAGTATACCATACAGTAAGTACTTTTCTTGAGAGACCTATCCCTCTCACCCTTCCTGATATACGGCTTTCAGAATTGAAAGCCGTAATCCATAATCTACCTTCCAAACGTGCCCCCGGTCATGACCGGATACCATATTTGGCGGTAAAATATTTACCGCTAAAAGCCCTTCTCCTATTCCTTCAAATAGCTAAACTTTGTCTCAAGTACCAGTACTTCCCTGAGGTCTGGAAAAAGCCAAAGTTGTAGCTATACCAAAGCCTAGTAAAGATCCAACCAACCCGGACAACTTAAGGCCAATCAGTCTTCTACCTGTGCTGGGGAAAGTTATGGAGAAACTCATTTTGGCAAGACTAAAAAGAGAGGTGGTAGAGAGAAACCTTATTCCTACTCACCAATTTGGCTTTAGAAAAACACATAGTACTCCGCTCCAACTTGCTCGACTGGTTGACCAAGTTGTTACGGGATTTAACAACAAGAAAAGTACTTTGGCAGTGTTCCTCGATATTGAGAAGGCATTCGATACGACTTGGATAAATGGACTATTATACAAATTAATAAAATTTCAAATTTCGGCTGATTTAATTAAAATTATAGCTAAATACCTAACTAACCGACACTTTTATGTGTCGGTTAGTGGGTATAATTCTGACTGCAAGCCACTCTTGGCGGGAGTTCCTCAAGGTGCAGTCCTCTCTCCGATTCTGTACACTCTCTATGTGTCAGACATCCCTAATTTTAACCGTATTAACCTAGCATCCTTTGCTGATGATACTTGTTTGTATCTTCAGGCTCCATTCCGTCTATTACCTCGACGCGTCCCAATAATCCAGTCCGCCTTAAATTCCTACCATTCCTGGTTTGGTCTATGGAACATTAAGCTCAATGTTAACAAAACAAAAGCTGTTTTGTTTTCAAAGACTAGTAGACCAAACCAAATCCAACTCACCTTGGGAACTCATCATTTCCGACCAGAGCCTTCAGTCAAGTATCTCGGAATCCATCTGGATTCCAAGCTTACGTTCAAAATTCATATTCGGCATCTTATTCATAAATCAAATGCTGCAATTGCCTTACTTTATCCATTTTTCAAGTCACCTACACTATCCTCTCGGATCAAGCTGATTCTTTACACAGCTGTGATCCGAAGCATGTTGCTGTATGGTTGTGAAGCCTGGAGCATCCTCGCTGGATGTCACAAAAGAAAGTTCAAATAATTCAGAATAAATGTTTCAAAATTATTTTTTCGGCACCAATGTACACGAGGATCGCAGAGCTTCACAACCAAGCACAGATGCCGTATATTGCGACTACGATTGAAGAACGTGTGGACAAAATGTTCCAACTAATCCAAAATCATACAAATCCAATTGTTCGCAATATAGGGCATCTAATACAGCGACGTGCAATTCACCGGAACATATTTGCTAGACTTTGATGGTCCAGCTAATGAAATGAGTGCTGTATGACAGCTAAAGTAGTGTGGCTCATTTCGCTCGGTCGGCTTTCGGACTCTCTGCTTGTCCGGCCGAGTGGTTTACGATGCCCTGCTTTAGTAGGATTACACCTCATTTCATCCCCTTCCCTTTACAAAATTTTTTATAAACTGAACACAAACGCCGCTAGATATAGTGGGTTAAGTGGTTAAACTCCATCTAGATAATCACTATGGTATTTGCTGCCAGGGAGCCGCAACTGGTTCTAGTGCAGCGCACTGGGCGATGCTAGACATTGCCAAAAAAAAAAAAAAAAGCAATTTCAATGAAGGAAGGCAATGATTAAAATATAAATGTTATTTGAAGTTTTACACATATTGTATTGTCTTTCTACATGACCGCCATCTAAGTGAAAACACATATCTACTCCATCTTTCAGCTGTAAAACGAAATGTAGACCTTAATATTTAAACCGTAAAAATAGCCTGCTGCTTCTGTGATGCGATTCCGTAAATCAAGCAGACATAGAATTTTCCACACTTCGTTCCGGGTTGCATTCAACTCTGAGGCGTCGAGTTCATGCGTCGGGCCTATACTGACAATTTGAACTTGCTGTAATGTTTCTACTGATACGCGTGGTCGCTCATGGCGTGCCTCATCACACATACTGCTGGTACGTATAAATGTGTTTACAAGCAGTGAAATGTGCGCCTTTGCTGGGGCTGATTTACGGAATTTATGGGTAAATTCAGCTCTGGCGTCTTCATATGACAATCTGCCTACCCGTGAACAAACAATGGCAACCCGTTCTTCCGGACTAATCATGTTGGTCTAAACTAACAGTTAATGCAAAGAAAATAAAATGAAAGTAGCGTTTTCATGGAAATGGACAGTTACTTTAGAGTCATTTTATATATTATAAACAATTGAAATGAGGAGAGAGCTGCCTGTTTAGTAAAATTGGCATATTCTGTTCATAACCAGTGTGAACTGATAATTTAGACTTGAAATTTGTTTAAAAATATAAAAGTGTAAAATAATAGCAGTGTATGACTCATATTTAGAAGTTACCGCTAATTAGCACTACTGATAAGCAGTCTGTTTTATGATTTAAGAGGTACTGACACAAATTAGTTAGGAGTGTATGCAATTTAAAAGTAATATAACAAATGTATCCCGAAAATATTTTTTGCGCGATAGTGCGTTTTGTCGTACTTACCAGCAATGATTGAAAGTTCAACTTCTTACGTTTCGCGGTTGCCAACCTAAATAACCATACTGTAATATTACATATTACAAACCACGTGCGGGAAGTAAAACCATTGCACTTTATATAGGTACATATAAAATATATCCAAAAGGTAGTGTTAATATGCATTATATGAAAGAAACCACTGCATTTTAAATTAACTGAACTTTATTTGAAACAATATTGAAAGTTTAAAACAAAATTCTACTAAAAACTTATATACTTTTTAGCTTTACGTCCAATGATCTTTTTGAGGAAGGTAACCAGTGTAACAAAATCTGCAATATTGATACCTTCTTTTAAATGTATCATCGTCATCAGCATTGAATATTCTGACCACAAACTCGCTGGAGACTTTAATGTTTTACTGCTAAGCACGAAATAAGCAACCATACTTTGTTTCACTTACACTACAATTCTTCTCCTCCAGCCACTTTCTGAATGAAATGTATGTTTTTTTTTTTCATATCTTAATTTAGATTTATCTGACACTAAAGAAGCACACCCAACTTCCAACGATTCTTCAATTTCGTCGTTTTGATTAGTATCATTCACAGTTGCAGCCATTTTATGCGAGATTGATATGAAACCTGCTGTAATCTGAACAATTATTTTCGGCATTTAGCATATATACATTGGCCAGACTGCTAACCTTGAGTCAACTGTTTATAATGAAGGCAAATATTTCCAACAAAGATATTATTTTACTATCATTTATTATTTTGAAAACAATATCGCGCAAAAAATAATGAACAACGAACGTTTGTGAAGTGTTTTACAGAATCTACCTACCTTCCTAATACAGGCTTTCCACTTTACAGCAGTTCGCCCTTGATTCCTGCTTTCCAGAGATTCCTATCTTCCCATTGTCCCTCTTCCATACTCCTCTTCATCGTGGCATCATATATTCCCTCATACCATGTTCTTCTACTTCACCCCCTCTTCTTTCTGCCTGGTACCATCCAATCTAACACCTGTTTAGGCCACTGGTCTTCCGACATCCGTTGTACATGTCCATACCACTGTAAAGCTCTATTTGTTATCCTTTCGATAACAGTTTCTTGTGCATCCATTTCTTGTCTGATATATGTATTTCGAATATTTTGTAGCCTGGATATTCTCATACTTCTCCGTAATCAATCCATTTCTGTCGCCAAGATTCTCATTTATTGTCCAGCTTTCTGATCCATATGTAAGTTTACTTTCTATTATTGTCTGTATAATCTCTTTTTGTTTTTCTGGTCAAATTTCTATTCCATAAAAAAACATTCAGGGATCTAATCGCCTTCCTTGCACAATTTACTCTGTTAATAATATATTTGTCACAAGTACCAGATTTATCTATTATAAATCCAAGATATTTAAATTCTTCAACACGTTTAATTATCATAATATTTACTTGTAGGTCTTTCTGAATTTCCTCCGATTACCATATATTCTGTTTTCGCTATCGCTCGGTTTTTAAACATTTTCCTCGATTCTGTAAATACACTTCCCAACCTCGTATTGTAATATACTATTATAAAACTTTCCTTAAGAGATTTCCTACCATTTTGGATTTCTGTTCTTTTTTAAATTATTTTGATATTTCGATAACATCGGTAAATATTAATATTATAGAACAACAAAACTACTGAATTTTTGGATTAATGTGCAAATTCAATGCACAGAAAAGGCCATGAAATCCAGCAGTGAATAACATTTCTAAGTCATAGACTCTTTACATGAAGTCACACAGCTAACTCCTAAATATAGTGTAGCAAATTTAGCAGTGTAAGTTTCTGTTTAGAACCAGGGTTTACCAGATGCTAATTCGTAAATTTTATACTGCTAATAAGTAGCTATGTCCACCGCTGTGGTCTTGAGGTAGCGTGCTGCCTTGTCACGCAGCGGACCCGGGTTCGATCCCCGGTCGGGGCAGTTTTTCTGGGTCAGGTTTTTATCGGGTTTTTCCTCACCTGTAAGACGAATGTCAGGAAACCTTTAAGGCCCAAACAGTCCCCGAAATCGTATGGTCATCATAATCCTTATCATTATCATCATCATCTTTCACCGGTGTGGAAAGCAACGGGAAGCTACCACACCTACAATTCCCTAGTAAAGCTGTAAGCATAGCATGAAAATGATATGATTGCAGTGAAGGACCTACCTTCGGGCAGAATTACTATGGATGGATGGAATAAGTAGCTATTGAAAGTAGTGTGAAACAGATCCAGGTTTAAAATAAGTTATAGGTTATGAAGGAAAATTAATTATGTAGAACAGATTTTGTATCATCAAAATTTTCGATTTAGCCTCCATGAATTGGTTATTGTTACTCGTAGGTATATAAAAAATCAAAGTAAATTTTTCGACCATGGTTATTTAAACAAAATAATACATACAGTTAGCTCTGATTGAAAAAAGTTAGTGAAGACAACAATGCTGATCGCATTGGATATACACATTATTTCCCTTGTCAAGGAACTGAATTTTTATGAAAATAAAAGACCATGTTTCGAAAATTGTTCGCTAATACAAGAGTAGATGGCAGTGCGATTACTTATTATCACTATATTAGTTATTCAGGATTTATGAGCAACGATACTTGTTAATTATATGCTTATTTATCATGTTTACATATATTTTATTAATTCATAGATAGAAACCCTTGCACTTGATGTTAAATTATTTATATCAGGAGATATTCGCTGAATATGCCAACTACTGGGTTCCGTTCGCCATGTTAAATATTAAGTGCCGCTATTTGTCAGCCAGTACGTCGGTCACAATATCTTGTACTAAATTTTTGGATAGGAGTTTAGGTTCTTGCCTTAAAATTCTGTAGATCCATTGATCCCAGCCGATTTGAAACCGAGGACCAGGGGCAAGTATGTTTATTGCCCACTGGGATTGTAAACGTAATAAATAAATGTGAATTTTCGTGCTGTTCGGAACCGAAATATGAAACAGTGTGTTCCAAAATGATGGACGGGGTTTTAAGTAGTTGGTATAGCTTTACAAACAAATTTGTATGCGTGATTATTTGCTATAATTAATGAAAAACTTGAAAGTTTCATATCCTGTATGCAATAATTTATTTCTTGTCATTACTACATCGTCAGCGTTAAATTTGTGAAAATGGCGACTCTTGTACAGAAGCCATTCTGTGTGTTGCAATTTGCGAGGTCTGATTCCAATGTTGCAGTGCAGCGAGCTTTCCGATTGCAATCTGGAATTGATCCTCCGACAGATAAGATTATCCGTCAATGGTATAAGCAGTAGTAAACAACTAAATGTATATGTAAAAGGAAAAACCCAGGACGTCCACGAACATCAAATGACGCGTCGGTCCGGATAACATGGCTTATTCCCATAGCCTCCACGGTCTCCCGTTCTCACACCTTGTGATTTCTTCCTGTGGGGTATGTGAAGGATAATGTGTACATACCACCACTTCTCGTCGACCTTCGAGACTTGAGAAGAAGGATTGTTGTTGCTGTTGAATCCATTACTTCAAATATGCTGACCAATGTTTGGGAGGAATTCGACTATCGACTGATATATGTGCCGTGTAACGAAAGGTGCTCACATCGAATACTTACAAAGTATGTTATGAAAACTCGAAGATTTTCTCTTTAATCCCTTGTAAGTTTTATTCTTTATATATATATATATATATATATATATATATATATATATATATATATATATATATAATTTGGTGTCTTATTACATAATCTCAATGGTGCTTTAATAAAATTTTATCATATATCATGTAAGGAAAATTAAAGAGCTTCGAAACATTTTGAAACACTCTGTATATCAGTGACACTACCTTTTTAAGTCAGGAACTGACCTTGAAGGATATTAAATTTAATCTGACCAATAAGTTAAAAACCATTGATAAAATGTAAATACTATATGAGATATTATTAAGAAACAAAATTACTCTAATGTAGCATACGATAAAATTTATTTATCGAATTATTGTGATGGTTGGACTTAAGCTGGTGTATATTGGGTTCTAATGGGTTGAGTGTGTCCGTGAGGTTCAGTGACACGAGAGGATAAAAGTATTTGTACTATATTCATTATTGAATGGAGACGATTATTATTAAAAGTTATGTTAGAAGTAGAAGGAAATAAAATTGAAAAGAAAGTGCCCATATAATGTCATTATACCTTAACGTATACAATTGGTGTGGGTCCTTTAAATATTATGGACTTAGCGACGCACTGAACTTCCACCTCTCCTTAGGACACATCAGTGGGTCGGGTGCCATACGTTAAGAAACATTGTTATACTTTTAATGCCGTTAAATTTCACAAATTATATAGGCCAACAGAGGCTTATGTCAGCGAAACTTAAATTTTACTCGAGTAATAAATGAATGTTCAAAAAATCTTGGAAATCTGTAGGGCCTAATCAATATTTAGTTGCTTTTAACAGGTTATACTAAACATTTTTTATCCATAAAAGCGGCGGAAGAATTAGCATTTTTCTATAAATGCACTTCAATATTTTTTAATGTATTAAATATAAAGGTAAAGTGATCTCATTATAGGCCTTAGCAGGCCCTTGGGATAGTAGGAAGATAAGGCTCCCACCTTTCTAGATCTAGACAATGGACACTTGATGTTAGCCGGGTAACCAGCCTTGCGTAACGGACGCCTTTACTCCCAGAAAAAAAACTCATACATATTAGAGACTGAGTCCACCCCAGGACCAAGGTGCCGCCAGATAGTTTGTCTCTATTAAGTTGTAGATTTTTTACCTTTTCTTTACTGGGATATAACATTATGCATTTATTTTTATAATCCTGCGAATAAAGATGGTACAAAATAGTAGTTTAAAGTCTTTACTGAGTGTTTTCAGCTGGATGCATGGATGAGGGGCAGAATCTATCCACATCATCACAGTGTAGTCACACGTCAGAGGCATTTAGTTCCAGTCATTGCACTGAAGGTGTAGGATCTGTATATAAAAACCGTTTTCTGTTTAGTAAGCGTAGGTTTGTTACCTCAGAGAGTACAGTTTAATATTAGCTACAATCATTTACACGTTCGTGATTAAATCCTTTATACAAATATACATATAACAGTTTTAGTTCATCCTTATTGTGTATAACCTACAACTTTGTTGAACTAAATTGACAGTTTTGTATTAAAATATCATTCGAAATGTTTAACTAATCCATAACATGTTGAAATGTTAAGTTTGTTCCCAATTTGAATTTAATGTTGTATTGAATATAGCACGAGTTTAATTTAGAAATCGTAATAGAGTTTTTAAATACTATAGGCCTATACTCTACAACATGTATTTGGGCTCAACTGTTATAAATGTGTTTCTATGTGAAAATAAATTCATATTCTATATTTTAATGCCACAAATTAAATTTAAATAAATTAATATTATTTTATAAATAGCAGATATTCTTGGATAAACTATCCAATTTTCAATAATTATCATAGTTTAGTATTTTAGTGAAAACGAGATTGATTTCGTTATATACCGTCATTATAAAAATATGTTAACTTCTTACTTTACAATTTAAAAAAAAAGTTGAAGTTCTGAACCTACTAACGTAAGAATTGATCCTGGTGGACTAATGATCATACTCGCCTTTGGTTCCGAAGTTGGGATTCAGACATGACCGGGATTTTTAAGAGCGAAAAATCATAAGAATTTCTTTCTTCGGAAGGAAAATAAAGCCGTGTCTTAGGCTACGGAAAGTTAAAAAAACTGAAGCTTGAAATAGGAGGCTTGTGATCAAAATATATTCGTCTTATTACGCCCAGGTTTGAACTGCCACGTTAATGGCCCGAGGTATTAAAGCGGATGATTAAATAATATAGCCTATTAATTACTGTAAGAATGTAGCTAATAAGTTTCTAACATCAGTAAATTATTGTAATCAAATATTTTTCTCTTTACCATTTGATTACAATAATTTAGTAGTGTACTTTAATATACTTACTTCAATCATAGTAACAGCTTTAGCTTCTTAATATTAATTTAATATTCTAACATCAGTTTTGAGTAATTATTTCAGATTTAGCTATTTAGGTCTACTACTACTACTACTACTACTACTACTACTACTACTACTACTACTACTACTACTACTAATAATAATAATAATAATAATAATAATAATAATAATAATCCATCCATAGTAATTCAGCCCGAGGGCAGGTCCTTCACTGCAATCATAGCATTTTCATGCTATGCTTGCAGCTTTACTAGGGAATTGTAGGTGTGGTAGCTTTACGTTGCTTTCCACGTATAATAATAATAATAATAATAATAATAATAATAATAATAATAATAATAATAATAATAATAATAATAATAATAATAGTAATAAATAATAATGATAATATATTTTTTCTAGCATAATTATGATATATATATATATATATATATATATAACTCCTGGCGCGACAGCCCTAGAAGGCCCTTAGCCTACCAGCTGGTTGCTGGCCTCACATCTACATGTGTCAATTACATAGTTAGGTGATCATCCAACCAGTCGAGTCCCCCAGCCGTCATAGCTGATTTTCTCAACCTGTAGCCGCTATTTATTGTAACTACTCAAATGTCTCACGATGCAGGGTGGGCACCGGTCCCATACTGGATGATATATATATATATATATATATATATATATAGGCACTATATACACGGGCCGGACGGCCAAGCTCAATCCCAGACAGTGCATAATACAGATTATTCATACATTCATGTCCAGAGAAAGAATAAAACTTTGGAAATTCAATGAAAGTCTACGGATCCCTAATATATTTTAAAAACTTACTAACTATACCAAAGGAATATTTATGGATAGTCCTGAAATCCATTCAATCTCGTATAAAATGAGTGGTGAAAACTTTTATGGGAGTAAAGAAAACTTTTATGGGAGTAAAGTCGACCGGCCACAGAGCTACTCTACCCTCCTTTTCATTCCATTAGTTGAGAACCATATATAACTCCTTGGGTTTATGTACGTCTTAATGGAGCCTCTCGTAATGTTATCGAGGTATATTTATACCTAGGCATATACATTAGAATGTTTATCTAATAATAATAATAATAATAATAATAATAATAATATGTTATTATTTCACATATGATAGAGAAATGTAAGTTATACCAATTCCGAACTAATTTCCAGTAAACAAACTTGTGCAAGGTATTACTCCGCCGACTCCGTGTAATGGAGGAACCGAGGTGCTACTTTTACCCGTCATATGATGGAATTGTATACGGAACTGTCACGGATAGAAATATTGTTCTTATATAAAACTGTATTATATGGGAAATAAGATTGAATGCAAAGGAAGGCGGTACTAATAAAATGCAACTTCCATTTCTTATTTATTTATGACAAAAAATGATATATGGGTTCACCTAATCAGGTGTTTATGCTTTTTCCATTATGTTGACTATTTAACTCATGCCCCAAATGGGAGTCAATGACCAATCACGTTTCAATGATTTCTGTTTTACAACCAATCAGAGTCGTGTTTCACGAAATATTTATCAGTGTTATAATTACCATATTAAAGAAAGCTCCTCCTTTTTAATATTCTGAACAGGTCTGACCATTATTTTTCAGTGACTGAGACTGTGAAAAATACGGCTACCAGATTGTATATATAGTGCATGAATGTCAACACATGCCGCATGCGGGAGTTAATATAAAAACATTTGTAGCAATTGATTATACACCAAAAAAAGAAACCACTGTTTGCACTTTCTTAAATGTATTTTTTCCCAGGTAACAATCCAGAAAAATATAATTGTCATATTTACATCATACGACATCAGAAATGAATTAATATACAGTTTGATGTGTTTCATTTTTTCCTCCACTAGAGAGCATTCTTACAATATTGCGTTCCTTTGGCAATAAATAATATGATCTGGTTGCAGTGATAAACAAAAGAAGCAGATGAAGCGTACCTATCGTTTCTCATTTGTTTTCAAACATCGCCGTTTACATTAAATATATAAATATTTTAAAATAACTATAGTTGAATAATGATTTGTGAGTAAACAGCTTAATTTCATTCGTTAAATAGTCCTAACAAATGCCACTCTTGATTTCCAAATTCTCTAGATAAATTACCTCCTCACTTCGTGAGTAGTGAATTTATCGATAATTTGGAAATCACTCGTGGCATTACTTATGATAAATATATTTTATTTACAATTTCATTATGAGCTGAATATATACTTTATGTTGACTCACCTGTAAATTCTTCTTTGTTTTCACCACATCTTGAATGGCTAACGTAGGATACTTTTTACTAATGTTTGAAAACATTCAACATTATTTCTTATCTCTGTTTTTCAAATGCTTTACTTTCAATGTTTTATCAGTGGCGTGCATTCAACCCCAGCTACCAGGGCACTGCTGGGGTAATTAGTATATTAATAATTTTGGATTGAAATAATGTAACACATTTGCCAAATTACATTCAAAATTCCCGTGCGCCAGCAGACATTTATCGCATTCGGTTTGACGGAGCCTTCTATGTATTCACATTTCCTCTATAGAGGAACACATAGTATTTCCTCTATGTTACCCCCACTAACACCAGATATTGCTCTACACATGAATCCGCTAAAGCGTAATATAATATCTACATCAGTTAGGAAAAACCAGGTAAGTCTTCAAAGTGATTTTTTATAGCAGAGCAAAAAATAGTTCAATGACTTACATCAAAGAGTGCATACATCGAAAATTCAATGCTTAATAACACCGTCACTATTCGCTTGACGACTTACCCGTTTTTACCGAACGTGCATCGGACCAATAGCTATGATGTTAATAACTCATTTTCGACCAAACGTTGACTTACCCGGTTTTTCCTAACTGATGTAGATATGTTTCGATACGTGCCTGCTAAATCCAGCGATAATCCACACTAGATCAGTGATAACCCACTAGACGAAGCTTGTCTTATTTCATCAAGTTTTTACTCAATACCAGCTAGCTGGATCCAGTTAACGTCACAACTCGAATAAGTATACACAAGGTCGAATGTGGCCTATCGATTCATGAAACATTCATTTGACGAAGAAACGTGTGATTGGCTGATTTGGGAAGCGCCAATTCTTCAATAATAAAATTTTCGAAATAACATTTTTTAATTTATAATATTTAATTTATGCTAATTAATTTTTACAAAATACAATAAATAAATAAATAAATAAATAAATAAATAAATAAATGTCAGAGCCTACAGAGGATATGATATCGGTTCAGATCACTACCTAGTAGAAGCAAAATAAGATTTCCACCAAGATGGTTAAAAAAGAAGAAACAACAACAGAGCATAGAACAAAAGTACAAGGTAAAATTATTTTTTATGATGACAGCATTAAATGGTTATATTCGAGAAGAATTCAGCAATATATGGCTACAACTCCAGAAAGTAATGATGTCGAAGAAGAATGGAAAAACATTAAAATGACTATTTAACTCATGCCCCAAATGGGAGTCAATGACCAATCACGTTTCAATGATTTCTGTATTACAACCAATCAGAGACGTGTTTCACGAAATAAATTATCAACGTTAGGATTATCATATATTAAGCAAAGCTCCTCCTTTTTAATATTCTGAACAGGTCTGACCGTTATTTTGCAGTGACTGAGCCTATAACAAATACGGCTACCAGATTGTATATAATAGTGCTTACATGTCAACATTTGTAGCAATTGATTATACCACCAAAAAAAGAAACCACTGTTTGCACTTTTCTTAAATGTATACGACATCAAAAATGAATTAATATACAGATTGATGTGTTTCATTTTTTCTCCACTAGAGAGCATTCTTACAATATTGCGTTCCTTTGGCAATAAATAGTATGATCTGGTTGCAGTGATAAACAAAAGAAGCAGTAGAAGCGTAGGCTACCTATCGTTTCTCATTAGTTTTCAAACATCACCGTTTACTTTAAATATAAAAATATTTTTAAATAACTGTAGTTAAATAATGATTTGTGAGTAAACAGCTTTATTTTATTCGTTAAATAGTCCTAACAAATGCCACTCTTGATTTCCAAATTCTCTAGATAAATTCACTCCTCACTTCGTGAGTCGTGAATTTATCGATAATTTGGAAATCACTCGTGGCATTACTTATGATAATTCAAAATGCAGCTAATGAAACTTTAGGAAAAGTAAATATACAACAAAGAAGAAATAGAACTCTAAAAATCTGGGATGATCAAATAAAACAATTGGTTGAAGAAAAAAATGCAGCTTATAAAAAATATTTGAACACAAAGACAGTAGAAAATGAAATAGAATTCAAACGCTGTAGAGCTATTGTTAAGAGGGAAATAAGAAAGATACATAGGAAAACATGGTTAAATTTTGTTGCACATTTAGAATCAGATTTGCATAAGCTCCAACCTAATGCCTTCAAAATATTAAAACATTTGAATAAAGATATTAAAGTATCTACCAAAATTAATTGCGGAGTAACAAAAGAAGATTTTTTCAATTATTATAAAAGTCTTTGGACTGACAATAGCTATGAAGATACAATTTTCCGAAATAATAATGAGACAGATTCCATAATATCATTGGAAGAATTGAACAATAGTTTAAAGAAATTAAAAAATGGGAAGGCAACTGGCACAGATGGCTTGAATTCTGAATTGTACAAATATGCAGGCAAACAGTTCCATGAAAGACTGTTGTCCTTCTTTAATAATGTATTCAAAAATGCAGATATACCACAAGAATGGAAGATAAGCATTGTTATACCCCTGTTCAAGAAAGGAGACAAGAGAAAAATGGACAACTAGAGGGGAATCAGTTTGTTAAACACATGCTACAAAATTTATGCAGACATTTTAAATGGAAAATTGAAAAGTTTCAGTGAAAAATTCCTTATGGAATGTCAAAATGGATTTAGGAAAGGACGATCTTGTATTGATTCAGCATTTTCTGTTAAACTATTGCTTGAAAAAAGAAGAGAATTCAACTTAGAAACACATTTTGCTTTCATAGATTTTGAAAAAACATTCGACACAGTCAAGAGATCAAAACTCTTAAATATATTGGAAGACAGAAATATACCAAATTTACTTCGGCAGAACATACAAAATATTTACAAAGACAACACCATAAAGATTAAATTAAATAACAGATTTTCTGAAGAAGGAATTATAAATCGTGGTGTGAGACAAGGCTGCCCCCTATCCCCAACACTTTTTGCAATTTATATCAATGAAGTAATATGTTGCTGGAATAAAACATATACATTTGGAATAAGAATATCAGAAAATAGAAAATTAAACACCCTATTGTTTGCAGATGACCAAATAATAATAGCAAATTCCGAAGATAATCTACAGAAAGGTCTGTATGAACTTAACAAAATTACAGAAGAATATGGATTAAAGATATCTACAGAAAAGACAAAAATTATGGCATTTCAAGGTGTAGATCCTGTCAGAAGTAAAATTGTACTGGACAATAAAATTTTGGAGCAGGTGAATAATTTTACATATCTAGGATGCAATATCTCATATGAAGAAGAAAAGGATGTAAATGCAAAAATATCTAAATTTTTAAATTATTTTAGGGTTAATAAATTCTATCTTCAAGCCACAGTTAGTCCAAAAGCTTTCAAGACTGAAAGTGTATAAAACACTGGCTCTTCCAACTCTTTTGTTTGGTAGCGAAGTATGGACGTTGAAACAGAAGGATATACAGAGACTTAGATCTGCTGAAATGAAATGAATATCTTCGGAGGACTGCAGGATACACACTACTAGATCACAAAAAAAAATGAAGACATCTTAGAAGAATTACACATGGAATCTTTAGAAAACAAAAATTTCTGATTATAAGTCAAGATGGATGCAACATGTTCATCGAATGGAAGATCACAGAATACCCAAACAAATGTTAAGATATCAACCTGCAGGAAGAGAAGAAGACCAAGACGTCCACTCAAAAGACTTCTGGATGGTGTTTCTCTTGAGGCCGAAACAGGTCAACAAATGACCTATATTCGTGAATGTACTATGATGATGATGAGATAAATAAAATTATGCGGTACATTTTGTCAGCTATAACTACTTGTTAATTTAAGAAGCTTTATTTATATTATACTAGCTAATACCTGGCGTGCGCTGCTACGCCTAAATAAATGAAAATTAATGTGACTTAATGTTTAGTTGAATAAGTGATACGAAAAAGAATTATAAATTTATATTTTAGATACCCAATGCTGATTACCCGGTGTTGTCCGAGAATCTATCTACTTATCCCGATCTTCTTGACATAAATGAGCTGAAATATGAAAATTAATGTGTTTTATGTTTAGTTAAATAAGTAAATGCAAGCATTTATATCGTAATTATTTTTAGATACCCCGTGTTGTTTACCCGGCGTTGTCCGGGAATCTACTCATCCAGATCTTCTGAACATAAATGAGCTGAAAGACAAAAATTAACGTAATTCTTATGATTAATTGAATAAGTAAAATGAAAAATAATTATAAATATATATCGTAATTATTTTAAGATTCCCCGTGCTTATTACCCGGTGTTGCCCGGGAATCTACTTATCTCGATCTTCTTGGCATAAATGAGCTAAAAGACAAAATTCGTTATTGTGAGTTATCCGTAAAAGAATGCCCGTCATGCTTGCACAGGAATATAGTACTTGTCTCGATCTTCCTAGCATCAATGAAAGACAAAAATGGTTATTGTGAGTTATCCGTAAGAGATAAACATATGCTGTCGCGGACTTCTTTGTACAAAGGGCGATTTTTAAGGGTGTAGGAGTTGAGTATCACAACTCTCGTATAGCCTATGTTCATCCCGGGAATCTCCTGAACATTTTGCAAAAAGGCCCATCACAATCGGATCAATGGTATGGCCGCGCATAAAGTACGAACGAACAAACAAATAAACAAACAAACATAAACAAATAAACAAACAAATAGTTTATAGGGCCTATATATATATATATATATATATATATTAGATAACCGAATAACGATTGAATTATTACGAACGTGTATATATATATATATATATATATATATATATATATATATATATGCCCTATCATTTGTGGAAGCAACACTTGAATTTAATATCGGCACTGAGTTCGTTCAAATGCATTAATAATATATTTTAACGAGTTTTAAAGTGTTGCCGATAAATATGATTTGTAAATTTAGTAAAATAGAATGTAAGTGACTGTATAACTTATAATTTACAGACGAGACCATTTTCGTACAGACCTTTCAAGGAGAAAAATGACCTCGTACAACAAGGTAGGTCAACTCCAGACTTACCGGAACGAAACAAAAAAAGAATACAAGGCATTATAGTATCGCTGCATGTGTTGATTATATTAAATATATTGAAATGTGTACGAGTATGAATTTTAAAATGTTCATTTTTATATAATGTACTATAATTGGAAGATTTATAGAAACACATTTACGGTAATAAATGTTTATACTATTTATAAACTATAAGTCACATTTTCGTCATACAGCTGGGGTAATAATTCCGACCACCGCACGCCACTGTGTTTTCTTGTTATACAGAAGCTTCCATTTTAAACAACTGAAATTCCAAAGTATTCTACATTGCGCATGTATAAGAATATAAGGATGTTCATTTAAACTGTTACAATTGTAATTAGGCATATATATTTTTAAATTATCCTATATAACTGAAATATACATGTGCTAGACAATAACTAACTAACTCACTGGCACTGTCGAACCCGTAGAAGCACTTGCAAATAATTTATGTGTTAAATGTATGGTACCGACCTGTTAGATCTTGACCCAATATTTATAGTGTTTGTAATTAAGTGTTTTGTAATTGAAATTTTAGCAAAAGAGAGTGATCCTCTCTCTGCATTTTTCTAGTACATGTATATAAATTTGTATGTTAATTTGTTTACGACGAGAAATTTTAAATCACGGGTAAGAAGCTTATGTTTCTCGGTCTTAAAATCTTAAAGTACGCTTTAGTGGGTTGTTATATTAAAGTGTAGTGTGCATAGGTGTTCTGTAGTGAAGTGTAGTGTGAACATGTGTGTTTCCAATGGCTTGTATTAGTCCATTGCTATGTGTTTCAAATGTGTCTTTCTGTTTGCGTGTGCTAGTTGTTTAATGTGGTCTTTTATGTAAGATATTCTGTGATGTCATGTAGTAGAGAGATTTGAGTTCGACGATCTGCGTGTAATATAATTCTTAAAGCTTTATTCTGGACAATTTGAAGATTATTGATGTGTGTACCAGCTGCGTGTCCCCAGGCTGGACTGGCATATGTCATGAGTGGTCTGATGAGTGCTTTATATAGATTTATTTTATGTTTTATTGTGAGTGTGTGTGTGATGTAAACATAGGGAAGATGTGAGATATTCTAGTTAATGCTTTAGTTTTCAGTTGTTTAATGTGTTGATTGAATGTTAGTTTTTTGTCTAAAATGGTTCCTAAATATTTTACTGAATCTTTGTATTCTAAGTTTGTGTTGTTTATATTTAGTGGAGTTGGATTTGGTCTTCTTCTTGTGAATACTATTGCTTGTGTTTTCTCAGCATTTAGTCTGATTCTCTATTTGGAGAACCAGTTGCTGATCTTGTTTATGTGTATTTAAATTTTTCTTGTAGTGTGTTGAATGTCATTATGTGTACAGTATATGGCTCTATTGTTGCATACTGTGCTATTTTAGTGTGTAATGAAGTTAGGAGGTCTGCTGTGTAGATGTTGTATAGTGTAGGTGCCAGTACAGATCCTTGGGGAACACCCGCTTTGATTGGGTGCCAGTTTGATTTCTGTCTATTACAAATGATTCTAAAAGTACGTTTGTTTAAGATGGAATGAATTAATTTAATGTAGCTGTCTGGAATTTTATGCTGTATTCGTTTATAAATTAGACATGTGTGCCAAACGGAGTCAAAAGCTTTTTCTATGTCAAAAAAACACTGCAGTTGTGTATTTTCTTTGTAAAAATCCAGTCCTGATGTCATCCATGAGTCTAGTTAGTTGTAGTGTAGTTGAGTGTTCAGATCTGAAAGCAAATTGAGTCAAAGGTAGTATTTGAGCTACGTATGGTTGTCGTCTTTCTAGTATTTTACCTATATGATCAAGTAAGCTAATTGGTCTGTAGTTTTGAGGGAATAGTGGGTTTTTTCCGGATTTGAGGATGGTAATAATATGAGCTTGTTTGAAAGGAGCCGGGAAATATTGTAATTTTAGTGCAGTATTTAGAATTTTAGTCTAGTGTACTAGACCTTTCCTAGGAAGTTGTTTTAGTGAAGTTGTAGTTAGTCTGTCTTGTCCTGAGGCTTTATTATTATTTAGAGATTTGATGATTTTCTTAAGTTCGTTAGTAGTAGCAATTGGTATGTGAAATATCGTAGGTGCGTTTAAGTAAGTTCTTGTTTGTCTTCTAGTTTCACCTTGGAAATGTTCATAAGTATTGTTTCTTGTTCTAGATCTGAATTAGTCTTCTAAAGTCTCTGCAAAAGCATTTGCTTTGTCTTGGTCGTCATATAGTAGTCATTTTAAACAACTGAAATTCCAACGTATTCTACATTGCGCATGTATAACAATATAACGATGTTCATTTAACCTATTAAAATTGTAATTAGGCCTATATATTTTTAAATTATCCTATATAACTTAAATATACATGTGCTAGACAATAACTAACTAAATCACTGGCACTGTCGAACTCGTAGATTCATGGCCGTGCGGACATATTTCACCAACCCTATCCTGAGCTAATGCTATCCAATCAATATCCTGTATAATCTACTTCCCTCATATCATGGTTAATTTATTCTCCCACCTCATTCTTTGTCTATCAACTGGGCGATTTCCTATAAGAAGCGTCTTTCATTCCCCATTCGTCCAATATGTCCTGCCCATCGCAGTCTACGTGACTTAACTTTTCTTATTATGCCTGGCTTCTTATAAAGACTATGTACTTCACTGTTATGTAAGTCTTTTCCATTCACCTATCTGTTCATCTCTCTTTGGTCCAAAAATTTTGCCCAAGAACTTTATTCTCAAATACTCGTATTCTCCTTTCCTCGTTTAAAGTATGATCCATGTTTCACATACATATAATATAACTGGGAAAATAACTGTTTTATATATTTTCAGTTTAACGTTTTTTGAAAGGAGTTGGGACGACAAGAGTCCCTGTAATGCAAAATGGTATGCATTTCCAGAATTGAGCCTATGTTTAATTTCTTTGTGCATCTCATTCTTATTTGTAATTATTGTTCCTAGGTATTTGAATCCAACAACTTTCTCAAAATTTCCCTCATTTGTCATTAGCTGTCTATTTCCATTATATAATATATTTCTATGTGTGAACATGTATTTAGTTTTATTGATGTTTACTTCCAGTCCAAATTTCTTAGTGTTACTCAATAGAGTGTGCGTGTTGGTCGTTAATATCCCCTGGCTATAGCCTAATAATGCTAGATAATACATATATTTCCTATAAGAGATACCTTTTAAATTGTCAGCATCAGAAAGCCTTGGTTATTTAAAAAAGAGGCAAAACAAGAAATGGTTTGATGGGGAATGTGCCAACATTGTAAATAAAGAAAGCTAACAAAAATGAAATGGTTACACGAGCCATATGAGGTAAATTTAGAGCAATTGGGTAGTATTAGACGGAAAAACACCAGGATACTAAAGAGTAAAAAGAGGGAATATTTGAGAGAGAATGTTAATGATCTTTAAATCAATGCAAAAAATAGGAACATTAAAAGAATTATATCAGGGAATTAGGACAGAGAAGAAAGGGTTTCAGGCTAGAATAAACATAATTCGGAATGAAAATGGGAAAATAATCGCAGATTCCAGGAGTATATTAAATAGATGGAAAAGCTACTTTAATCAACTATTAAATGTACATAGAGAACAGGACATTGAGGAGGATAATTTACAGACAGCAGAAATGCTAGTCACATAATCAAGTGCATTAGAGGTTGAAATGGCGATTGAAAAATTGAAGATGTATAAAGCATCAGGTTCAGATGAGATCCCAGCAGAACTGATAAAATCAGGGGGAGAAAAATTGATGGAAAAAATACGCCGGTTGCTTAGTATGATTTATGAAAAAGAAGCTCTTCCAGATGAATGGAAAGAATCAATTATCGTACCAATTTATAAGAAAGGAGATAAAACTGATTGCAACAACTACAGGGCATCTCATTACTTTCAACTTCGTACTAAATCCTAACAAATATATTAGTAAGCAGACTTACTCCTTATATTAATGACATTCTAGGAAATTATGAAGTGGATTTAGAAGAAACAGGTCAACGACAGATCAAAAAAGTTTAGTATAAGACAGATTTTAGAAAACAATTGGGAATATAATGGTACTGCACATCAACTATACGTAGACTTCAAAAAAGCATACGATTCAATTAAGAGGGAGAAGTTATATAGTATCCTGCTGGAGTTCGGTATTCCTAAAAAGTTAGTTAGACTTACACGAATGTGTCTAAATGACACAAAGAGTAGGGTGCATTTAGGCAAACCGTTTCCGGACACTTTTGAAATCCAGAATGGGTTGAATCTAGGAGACACACTATCTCCTCTACTATTTGATTTTATACTAGAGCATGCCATCAAATCTCTATAAGATAAAGAAAGCCTACAACTAATAAGATTTTAGATTATGCTGATGATGTAGTACTATTGGCCGATAGCGAGGAGATACTAAAGGACAACACGCACACACTATTGAGTAACACTAAGGAATTAAGGACTGGAAGTAAATATCAATAAAACTAAATATATGGTCACACATAGAAATACACTACATAATGGAAATGGACAGCTAATGACAAATGAGGGAAATTTTGAGGAGGTGGCTGAATTCAAATAACTAGGAACAATAATCACAAACAGGAATGAGATGCACAAAGAAATTTAACATAGATTCAATTCTGGAAATTCGTGCTATTATGCATTACAGAGACTTTTGATGTCCCAACTCCTTTAAAAAAACGTTAAACTGAAAATATATAAAACTATTATTCTACCAGTTATATTATATGGATGCGAAACATGGACTCTTACTTTAAGGGAGGAAAGGAGATTACGATATTTGAGAATAAAGTACTTATAGAATTTTTGAACCAAAGAGAGATGAACAGACAGGTGAATGGAGACGACTACATAACAATGAACTACATGGTCTTCGTAGGAAGCCAGATATAATAAGAACAGTTAAGTCTCATAGATTGCGTTGGGCAGGACATGTGGCACGTATGGGTAATGAAAGATGTGCATGGAAGCTTCTTGTAGGAAAAC
The DNA here is from genome assembly GCA_030220185.1 of Diploptera punctata. NCBI lineage: Eukaryota > Metazoa > Arthropoda > Insecta > Blattodea > Blaberidae > Diploptera > Diploptera punctata. Next base: position 235,575 of record JASPKZ010007905.1, on the reverse strand, counting down.
CAGAGAGAAAACACCCAGTTGGTAGACGAAGAATGAGGTGGGAGAATAAAATTAACTATGATTTGAGGGAAGTAGATTATACAGGGAATGATTGGAAAGATCAGGATAAGGATGTATGGAGAGCTTATGTGAGTGCGGCCATGAACTTAAGGGTTTGATAGTGCCAGTGAGTAAGTAATAAATAGTATTACTTTTTTTTATTTTCTCTATATCGAAAGTTAGAGAGTGGACGACATTTTCTTACGCGCTTAAAAGTAAAATAGTTATTCAACCAATAAAAATACAGTTTTACATCTGCTTTGTCTACATTACAACTGGAACTTAGCTCGAAAGAGGTACTGTAATCTCCTTTATTCAGTACAATACTCTATCTCTGTTAATTAATGAAAATTAGAAATTATATCATAGAATGATATTTTTAAAATAATAATAAATTGTTGGCCTTTAAATTTAACTTATATTACCAAAATACATTATAGTTCTTTACCTTCAAGTAAAATTGTTCCAACTAAACATGTGCATAATAATTACGCCCACACATAGTGCAGAGTAATTGCCAGTAAAATAAACGGTTATGACTCCTGGTCACATGTGTTAGTTAGACCTACAAAATCTGAAAATCTCTGTATGTATTAGAAACAGGTAAAACTTTTGCGTGTCTACAAAAAATTTGCATATAAAGTTCTGATTAAAATAATTAAGCATCATTCAGAAGAGCCAAACGGTTAAGAGGAGCTTGTCGCGGTATGGTAATTTCAATTACCATCATCAGCTACTAAATTACAGGGAATTGTTACGTTCGTGAATGTTGAGAGAGACTCATTTCAAACTTTGATCACAATATTTTATATTTGTAATATAAAAAAATCCGTCACGCAGAAACTGCGTAAACAAATCGGATTCCTCAGAAAATTGGAATTTATGGTTCTATTTTCCTGGTTTACAGATTGTTAAATTGACTATTTAACTCATGTCCCAAATGGGAGTCTATGATCAATCACATTATTTTCGATTTACAACCAATGACAGTCGTGTTTTGCCTATAATTTACCATAATAAAGAATGCACCTCCTTTTTAACATTCTGAAAAGGTCATAGCATTATTTTGCAGTAACCGACTCCCCAAGAAATACGGCTACCAGATTGTATATATAGTGAATGAATTTCAACACATACCGCATGCGGGAGTTAATATAAAAACATCTGTAGCAATTTATTATACCACCAAAAAAAAAAAAAAAAGAAACCACTGTTTGAACTTTCTTAAATGTATTTTTTTTTTCCAGGTAATAATCCAGAAAAATATAATTGTCATATATGCATCATACGATATCAGAAATGAATTAATATACAGTTTGATGTGTTTCATTTTTTCTCCATTAGAGTGCATTCTTACAATATTGCGTTCCTTTGGCAATAAATAATATGATCTGCTTGCAGTGATGAACAAAAGAAGCAAATGAAGCGTACCAATCGTTTCTCATTTGTTTTGAAACATAGCCGTTTACATTAAATATATAAATATTTTAAAATAACTATATTTAAATAATGATTTGTGAGTAAACAGCTTAATTTTATTCGATAAATAGTCCTAACAAATGGCACTCTTGATTTCCAAATTCTCTAGATAAATTGGAAATCACTCGTGGTATTACTTATGAAAAACTCAATATCTAATACTAACTTGATTAAAATTTTTGGACTTCAGTAAATATAAATCATGCCTAACCGTATGTTTTTACCTATTTGCGTATTGTATAATTTGACACAAATTTAAATATCTACCGATTAATTTTCCATTAACTAACTCACTGGCACTATCGAACCCGTAGGTTCATGGCAGCGCGGATATAAGCTATACATGCATCCCTATCCTGAACTAAGGTTTTCCAATCATTCCCTGTATAATCTACTTTCCTCAAATCATAGTTAATTTTATTCTCCCACATCATTCTTGGTCTACCAACTGGGCGTTTTCCTTCTGGTTTTCCTACTAGAAGTTTCCAAGTACGTCTTTCATTCCCCATACGTGCCACATGTCCTGACCATCGCAGTCTACGAGACTTAACTGTTCTTATTATATCTGGCTTCCTATAAACATCATGTAGTTCATTGTTATTTAGTCTTCTCCATTCACCAGTCTGTTCATCTCTCTTTGGTCCAAACATTTTTCTAAGAACTTTATTCTCAAATACTTGTAATCTCCTTTCCTCCCTTAAAGTAAGAGTCCATGTTTCGCACCCATATAATATAACTGGTAGATTAATAGTTATATATATTTTCAGTTTAACGTTTTTTTGAAAGGAGTTTGGAAGTCAATAGTCTCTGCGGTGCATAATAGCACGCATTTCTAGAATTGAGCTTATGTTTAATTTCTTTGTGCATCTCATTCCTATTTGTGATTATTGTTCCTAGGTATTTGAATTCAGCCACCTCCTCAAAATTTCCCTCATTTGTCATTTGCTGTCCATTTCCAGTGTATAATGTATTTCTATGTGTGAACATATATTTAGCTTTATTGATATTTACTTCCAGTCCCAATTTCTTAGTGTTACTCAATAGTATTTGTGTGTTGGCCTTTAGTATCTCTTCGCTAACACATAATAGTATTACATCATCAGCATAAACCAACAGTTTATTAATACAATTGAGTTGTAGGCCTCCTTCATCCTCTAAAGATTTGATGGCATGCTCTATTACAAAATTAAATAGTAGAGGAGATATGCGTCTCCTTGCTTCAACCCATTGTGGATTTCAAAAGTATCCTAAAACTGTTTGCCTACACGCACCCTACTCTTTGTGCCATTTAGACACATTCGTATCAGTCTAACTAACTTTTTAGGAATTCCGAACTCCAGCAGGATGCTATATAACTTCTCCCCCTTAATTGAATCGTATACCTTTTTGAAGTCTTAGGTATAGTAGATGTACAGTACCATTATATTCCCATTTATTTTCTAAAATGTGTTTTATACTAAAAATCTGTTCTGTTGTAGACATGTTTCTTCTAGATCCGCTTGATGATTTCCTAGAATGTCATCAAAGTAAGGAGTAAGTCTGCTTACTAATACATTTGTTAGGATTTTGTACGAAGTTGGAAGTAATGAAATGCCCCATAGTTGTTGCAATCAGTTTTAAATCCTTTCTTATAAATTGGCACGATAATCGATTCTTTCCATTCATCTGGAAGAGCTTCTTTGTTCCAAATCATATTAAGCAACTGGCGTATCTTGTCCATCATTTTTTCTCCTCTGGTCTTATCAGTTCTGCTGGGATCTCATCTGAACCTGATGCTTTATAAATATCAAATTATTCCATTGCCATTTCAGCATCTAATGCACTTGGTTCTGTGACTGGCGTTTCTGCTGTCTATAAATTATCTTCTTCAATACCCTGTTGTGTATGAACATTTAATAGCAGATTAAAGTAACTTTTCCATCTGTACTCCTGGAATCTGCAATAAAATCCCCATTTTCATTCCGAATTATGTTTGTTCTAGCCTGAAATCCTTTCTTCTCTATCCTAATTCCCTGATATAATTATCTAATGTTCCTATTTTTGGCATTCATTTTAAAGATCATTAATCTTCTCTCTCAAATATTTCCTCCTTTTACTCTTTAGTAACCTTGTGGTTTCCCGTCTAATACTTCCCAATTCCTCTAAATTTACCTCATATGGCTCATGTAACCATTTCATTTTCGTTAGCTTTCTTTTCTTTACAACGTCGGCACATTCCTCATCAAACCATTTCTTGTTTTGCCTCTTTTTTGAATAACTAATGCTTTCTGATGCTGACAATTTAATAGTATCTATGATAGCCTCCCGTTCTTAATTGATATCAGTTTGTTTTTCGTCTGCCAAATTGTCATCCGAAGATTCCAGTACTTCAAATCTATTAGCAATTTTGATTTGGTATTCTTGCCGCATTTCATCATTTTTCAAGTTTTTTAATTCAAAATTTTCAGAATCATCTTTAGCGTTTGTTCCTCTCATAAGCGATAGCCGTTGTCTTATTTTCACCCTAACCAGATGATGATCCGAATTGCATTCTGCCCCTCTAACTGATCTAACGTCGATGATGCTATTGTGCCAGCGTTTGTCCACTAATACATTATCTACTTGGTTCCGAGTTTCTCCATCTGGAGACGTCCAGCTCTACTTATGAATATCCTTATGCTGAAATAGTGTGGTCATAGGAATAAGATGCTTTGATGTGGCAAAAGTGACTAATCTAACCTTATTTCCATATATTCATGAAGACTGAATTTGCCTATTGTTGATTTGAATATATCTTCCCGTCCCACTTTTGCATTAAAATATCCTAAAACAATTTTTATATGCTATAGTGAAAAGCTATGAAATACGCATTATAATTCTTCATAGAACTCATCCTTGATCTTGTCATCTTTATCTTCTGTGGGGGCATGTACATTTACGATTATAAAATCATGTCGTTTACCCTTTAGAATTATGTATGATCCCTATCACTAACAAACTTAATATCTCGGATAGCGGACAGGATCCTCCTTCGGACTAAAAAACCCGTTCGAAATTCAGGCCTTTCTGCACCCCCGTAGTATAATGCAAAGCTTCTTGATTCCCGACTACCTTCTCCTGGTCATCTAACGTCCTGTAGATCGACTGTGTCCAAGGCTGATTTATCTAATTCCCGCGTTGATACCTCTAGCGCCCCGCTATTGTATAAAGTCCTAACATTCCATGTTCCTATGAACATGCTCTGTGTTTGAGCCTTTTGCATATGTTCCCTGAAGTAGTCCCCGCCCGGAGAACCGAATGGGTGACCATTTGACCTCCGGAAAATTTTACCCCAGTGGAATCCATGTCCGCATTTCTTGACGGTTCTATTTTTACGATGCAAGATCGTCACTCTTTCGACCAAGGTACTTATTTCTTCTGGCTAGTCCGGTATGGGTAACCCTATCGGCAACAATGCTACCGCCGGCATAGCTCTCGGGATTATTTAAGCACTCCACCATGACAAGGTAAAGATACCATCGAGGGCATTTTTCCATTACTTCATTAAGGATATTAAATAAATTGAACTAATGAATCTTATAGAATACATTGCCAATTCAAGAGTTAATAAAAATGTATGGTATACATTGCGACGAACCCAACATGGCGGTTGCTAGTCATTTTTTAATGTCCCACCACACTGGAGCCTGGATGTTCGGAATTCACTTAAAGAATCCTTCCCAGATAGGTGGATTGGACGCGGCGGACCAATTTGTTGGCCACCACGTTCGCCAGACATCACTCCACTGTACTTCTTCCTCTGGGGGTATGTAAAAGACCGTATGTTTGCGACTCCAGTACAAGATCTTCATGATTTACGAACCCGTTCCTTGACACAATTGCAACAGTACCATGTTGGACAGAAGGTGGCACGAAATCGAATACAGACTTGATATTGTTCGTGCTACTAATGGTGCATATATAGAGGTGTTTTAGTGTGTGGCAATGAAAATTCTTCGAGTCTCTGTTTCGTTTAATATCAGCTAGACTTCATAATTCTGCATACTTTGTTATTTATGATTAATTAAAATGTGGAAGGTTTGAATGGGACACCCTGTATATATATATATTAGATAGAATCGGCGAAGATCCGTAACAAGTTTTCAAAAATCTTCTCCTGAAAAAACCTCATTCTTTGGGAATTAACTAAAAATTGAACGAGGTGGTTTAGGAATAGCATTTGAGACTCGTATTCGGGAGATCCTGGGTTAAATCCCTGTGCTGATCAACCTGATTGAGACTTCTGTTTTCCTAGTCAAGGGAAATTCTGGGTTGGAATTTCACAATCAGGATTCATTTTATCAAACTTTCGCACGAACGCAATTGATAGCCTATATGCACAATCTACTGGTTACAACCAAATATTCTAAAAAAACATATATTATATTAAAGCGTCTGTAAATAAGCCTGAAGTAAAAAATAAAATAAAATTCCCGTTTCAAAGCCGCATTAATAGCGCACTAGCCAATGAAGAATAATATTCAGGCTAATCTGTTTATAACAAGTTTATATTTATGTTAAAAAGAAATGCTCATTTAAAATTACTTATTCTAGATAGAAATGAATCTAAGTATACGAGTATGTATAGGCTATATGTACGTATGTATATATGTACGTATGTATATATGTACGTATGTATTTACGTATTTACGTATGTGTGTCCCGCGCCGTAGCCGAGTGGTTAAGGCAGGAAGCCTTGGCGCAGAGCTACGGGACTTGCGCTGGTTCGAGTCTCCATGAGGGAAGAAATTTTCTCATGGAATTTCCGCCAGTATGGGACCGGTGCCCACCCAGCATCGTGAGGCATTTGGGTAGCTACAATAAGTAGCGGCTCCAGGTTGAGAAAATCAGCTATAACGGCTTGGGGACCCGACATGCTGACCACATGTCACCCCTACACTGGCCGATTATCATCTACCTCTGTGATTGACACATGTGGATGTGAGGCCAGCAGCCGGCTGGTAGGCTAAGGGCCTTATAGGCCTGTTGCGCCAGGAGTTTTTATGTAGTATGTGTGTATACGTATATGTACGTATGTATGTACGTACGTATGTATATATACGTATATGTAGGCCTACGTATGTATGTATATATGTACGTATGACTTTTTAAAGGACATTTATTCACCAACAATCTCCATTACAACTTTATAATACTATATGCTGATTTTTATACAATACACATTTTTCTTTTAATTTACATTATATTTATGTAGTTCTATAATACTACATAGGCGGCTCCGTGGCACAAGCGGTTAGATGCTCTCTCTCGCCGCTGGGGTCCCGAGATCTAGTCTTCGTCACTCCGAGTGGGTTTCGTGATGGACGAAACGTAGTTTGGGCAGATTTTTATCTGGGTTTTCTCCCGGTGGAGGATATTATTTATTGTAATACTACAAGCTGAGTTTTTTATACATTACACCTTTTAATTTACATTATATTTACGTCCACACTGTTTTCAGGACCTATTATTATTATTAAGTTTTGCCGGAATTGTTCATAAAATATCAAAATGTATACTATTAACAAAATTTTCGAACGGTTCAATTTTTTTACTAATTCTTTATGATTGTTAGCCTCTGGCCGCGAGAGCGAGTTACAGTCTGTGTTCACTCCTATAGTAATAATGGCCTAATTACTCGTATCATTCTGTTTTTAGGGAAGTAAGTTGAATTTACCAGAGAGGCCTTGGTATCCATTGACAACTCATGTAATTGGTCAACTTACTTCCCTAGGGAAGAAAAGTAACTGACTTAAAAAAGTAAAAATGTTACCTACTTAAAATTTTATTGAGTAATACAATAGAATTTTATTGTATCACAATTATTTCTTACTTTGATAATTCAAATTTATAGTGATTGAACAGCTGTTATAATTATTAATATTAACCACGAAATGTTGTTGATTTTCGTTAGTATTTTTCTTATTTATTTCAATATGTTTCTCTACTTTATGTGACTCATCTTTCATATATAGGCATATATATATATATATATATATATATATATATATATATATATATATTATAAATATATTTTTGACATTTGGCAATGAAGGCAAATATGATATGAAAAGAAAAAAGAATATATAAAAGCGTTACTGCTATAAAGTAAATATTCTCTTTAAAAATTTGCTTAACTGTCATGTTAGCCGCGAGATGTTAGTTGGAACAAATTTCCGCTACCTCTTGTGTGAATTGAGAATACTACATGTATAAGAAAATTGTATGCTTGTATTGGAATTCTTGGGTAGCTCAGTTGGTTAGAGCGCTAAAGGTACAGAGCGCTAAAGGTACAGACTTTAGAGACTCGAGTTAAAATCCCGACTCAAGCATTCTTTTTTCTTTTAATATCATATATATATATATATATATATATATATATATATATATATATATATATATATAGAATGAACTGCATCGCCGCTTCCTCTACATCACAATTAATCATATCTGTAATTAATAAATATAGTATGAAACTCTTATTTAAAATGTCTGCCACTAATTCAGACAACAATAAACAATTGCAGTTCTTTTATCAACATTTCCTTGCTATCAAACAATTGAACTCTTCAAACCAAGATATCAATCCACACGAAATATAAAAATTAAACATAGGCCTAATTATTTGTATAGGAGTGAACAAAATTATGCAATTCAGGAAGTAAGTACATACCAATCTCGAACTTATTTGCTAGTCCTCGCTAAAGCTCGGGCCCAAACACATCCTCGGCTAGTAATGTACTACTTACTTCCCTTGTTGCATACACAACTATTTTTTGAGTTTAATTCTTCTCGGGATAATAACCGTCATTCTCAGAGTATATGGTCAACAGTTTGTGAATTTTCTTAACAGGGCAAATTGGATTATCTATAATTTTAAATCTATAAAAATGGAATCTAACTTCAATAACTATATTTCTGATTTTCTTTCTATCTTCAAAATCAAACTTCGGCTGTAATTCTGCCTCGTTTTCTTTCACTTCAGGATTCTGTGTTGTGAGCGCTTCTACTACGTTATCCATCGTGATTTTTTCCGGTATATTGAAACAAAAATTGGGTTCCTTAATTTTGTTATGTTAGCTTCCAACTCTCCGCCACACTTTTCATTAATATCCTTACAAATTATGCGTATATGTAGGTATGTATGTATTTGTATATAGGCCTAATATATACATCTGCGTAGGGGTGAAAAAATAAAATATCCAAATTGATTTAGATTATAACTATAAAATGAAGACAATATTTATATTGCTTTTTTTGGAGCAAAGTCAGACCTCTTCTCTCTCTCTCTCTCTCTCTCTCTCTCTCTCTCTCTCTCTCTCTCTCTCTCTCTCTTCTCTTTCTCTCTCTCTCTCTTTCTCTCTCTCTCTCTCTTTCTTTCTCTCTCTCTCTCTTTCTCTCCTCTCTTCTCTCCCTCTCTCTCTTTCTCTTTCTCACTGTTAAGACAAAAATTGTATTTTGTAGCTTAATAATCTCCGAACACAATTTCACCATCACAATCACCTTATCGTATTTGCCTTGTTTATAGGCCTATAAATGTATGAGTCTTATCTTAAATATTCGTGTTGTCTAGGAGGTGCATCTGGCAATGAGCAGATAACTAATCCGGGAGGCCCTTGTTTTCCTTGTATGGTAAAAAAAAAAACATTATGTGATCCATAGTTGGAAGTAAAGGTATACCCTCAAAGGTATGTATTAAATAAAGGAAACGATAGAATGAAAGCCAGAGCTATATGACTAAATATATGAAACATACAGCAATGCATTCTAAATCATTTGTAACCATTGCATTAGATGTAGCTGCTTTGACAAAATGTAACAACTAGTCTTTGCACTACTAATTTAATAATAATCCTACCGAAAAGAAAATCTCTTAATAAAAGTTTGTCGACCACATGTTATTTCTCGGTCCGTTAATCAAAGCTTTGTACATGCTGGAATTTTGAAGTTCGTTTAAATTACTAAAGGATTCTCAAAGAGAATTCACTGAATTGGATTGGATTTAATTTTAGGATACATTTGATTGTACTGCCGTTGAATAACAAATAACTGACATGGACGAATGAACATTCAATGAAAATTGAAAATTTAAAAATAGTTTTAATCACTATCTTTATAAAATATTTCACAGGAAAAAATATAGTTATTCTATAATCACATAAACGTGGAATCATTTTCCTATTTCAATTTACACTTTTTTATGTTCATGGATTGTTTAACCACTAGAAACTGATAAACAATGTTTTGTTGTTTTAAATGTATTATATTATCTAGATACTACAAAGTGTTTGGATTGAATGTTATAATTTGACAGAATATTATATATATTAATATATATCTTAATATAAAAATTTCGTGTCACGTTGTTTGTCCGCGATGGAATCCTAAACTACTGAATCGATTTTAATAAAATCTTGCACACTGTGTGCAGTTTGATCCAACTTGAGACTTAGGGTAGGTTATAACTAAATTTATAGTCGCATAATTGTTTTTATTTCAAATTATTTGTTTATTATTTAACAAAGAGTTATAATTATCTATGAGTTTCATACGATTCTAACAGATGGCGATGTAATTTTCCCGTGAGTTCCATACGATGGCGTGTGTGTGTTGTAAGGTAATTTAGTAAGGTTATTGGTTTATTATTTAACAAAGAGAGATCCAGATGGCTGTGGCTTTTTGTTGCAACCGCGAATTTCAATTGAATTACAAATATTGATTATTTCATAATTTAAATGTGTTCAGTCTTTATTTTATTTTCAATATTATTAATTTCGTGTGTAAGTATTAGTTTTAAGTAATCTGGCTGAAAGACAGCAACTTAATTAAAATTTTTAACGTATACCTTAGCCACAGCAACGCGTGGCCGGGACTTCTAGTATATATATATAAAGTTTTCAAAAGGTTTTGAATACATTTCAGGATCACATAAACAACGCCATTGTATCAATAACCACTGTAACTACTTAAATGAGCAAGTAACTGTTTAAAAACTCAATCCTATATTCTGGTTTATCATCATCATCCGGTATCATGACAGCTACCGCCGTCTTCCGGAAACCAAACGTCATTCCTCTCTGTCCATCCATTGATCTTCCTCCAATCCTCTGATTTTCATAACCGCTTGTACCCCTTCTGTTCAAGTTTTTTTCGGTCTTCATCCTTTCTATTGTGATCCATCCCATAACAATTTTAGGCAATCTTTGCTCTGGCATTCTTTTGACATGGCCATACCACTATAATCTTTTCTTTTCTATAATATCTATGATATCCGGCTCCTCTTCTACACCCATAATTTCCCTTACTTCTTTATTTCGTATTCTATCCATTCTAGATTTTCCAGCTGATCTTCTTAAAATATGGTTTATCATTTTGAAAATTTTACCATTAATATGGGTCATCATAAAATTCCCAAATCTGAAAATAAATGTTACTGCATACTACTATGAATATAAATATGTGTATCTGATATAGGCCTATTTAAACTCCATGACGCAACAGACTTAGAAGGTCGTTAGCCCATCAGCCGGCTGGTGGCTTCATATCCACTTGTAATTTATAGTGGTTAACGATCATTCAACCACTATGTGGTCAGAATGTCGAGACACAAGCCGTTAGAGTTGGTTTTCTCAACCTGCAATTGCTACTTATTGCAGCTACCCAAATTATCTAAGATCCCATACTAGCCGAAAATCAAAGAGAACATTTCTTCCCCATGGAACTCGAACCAGTGCAAGTCCCGTAGCTCTGCGTCAATGCATCATGCCTTCAACCACTCAGCTACGACCAGAGGCATCTGATATAATTAAATAGCCAAAATAAATAACTGGACAACAAAACTATTAAAAGTATACGAAAATCTGAAATAAGATAGTTGCATATAAATGTTCGTTGATGATGATGATGCAGGAGTTATTGATAAAATGTGGAGATCCGATATATTTTATATAATTTATATCTTATGTGTAAATATAGGATATGGACGAATGGATTGCAAGAAATGGTGTAACACGTAGTCTATAAGTAACAAAACATAGAAGTTATTTTTATAATTGTTGTGATTTCAATTGCGAATATTTTAGAAAAGAGAAAAAGTATTTATTTATATGAATAGAGTAATTTCCTTACGCCCAGACCTTGGTACTGTATTACATTTCCGTTGCATGATTTGTATAGGATGCAAAATTAATACGGTAATAACGATATCCATACCTTCAAAAATGTCATTTTCACTAGACATTATAAGTATTCCGACTTGTATAATTTTGTTAGATCTTGTGTGCGTAGCACGAAAATTTATAAAATGTATTAGCGCAATAAGAGTGTATAAAACAATTGTTCTGAAAATAAGAATCAGGTGTCTTAAAATACTTAATTGCAAATGTCAGATTCAAACCTACAATTTTACATTATTCGTTTATCAAAGTCGAACATTTAAAATGTTTATAAAACATTTTATTACCCAACATATCTGAGATTGCTAGAATATATACACTATTTCCTTATAAATAGTTCACTAAATGTAATATAATTTGCAATGGATGACAAATAAGCTGTATAAAAGACCATTTGACGAAATAAGTTAATTACGATGTTTCATCTTGCATAAAACTGTTTAAATATCTTACTAATACGTAACGACCCGGTAAAATAACAAACATGTTATTTCTAAAAATATTCCAGCGCAATAGAAATATTTGTTTGAGTAATAAAAGGTTATACGAACATAATTTGTTTGTACAGATGTAATAAATCCAATTAATCATGGAACTTCTGTAATGTCTTTTTATTTATATCCTCCACATGTAAGCAATATAGTCGATATAGGCAGAATAATTCCACATCCTTTCACCAAAATATGCATTTTTATTTTTAAAGCATTTCCACTGGTTTCATAATATGAACTGGCATTTTAATTGTTCATTCCTCACCGTATAAAGTGACCGTAAAACAAAGTAACCAATATCTAAGATGTTTTTAATCTCCCAGGTTGTCCTTTTTGGAAATTTCTGGTGTTCTCTCCTGACATTGGCGTAATTGTAACCCACTTCTGAGGTTGGGGGCCTGGAAGGGGGGGTTACGTTACCCCGATGATATGATGGGTGATGATGATGATAGTGGTGCGCCAGGAGAGTCCTTAATCCTAAGCTTAATCTGAGATGAATACGAATGATGATGATTGCGATGGCCATATGATGTTCGCGGACCGTTTGGGCCTTAAAGTTTCCTGACATTTGTCTTACAGGTGAGGAAAAATCCCGATAAAAACCTCACCCAGGAAACTGTCCCGACCAGGGATCGAACCCGGGCCCACTGCGTGACAAGGCAGCGGTGGACGCATATCTAAGAATTTAATATCGTTCAAAAAACACGTAGGCGTAATATTTCATAAAATAGCTTAACATTTTACAAGCAAGTAATGTCGAAATATTAGCGGAAGGGAACTAGGAAAATAATAATAATGCCGCAAAATAAGTCTGGAATAATATAGATGGATTTCTTATCGGTATATATTTTTGGAGGTATCTTTTAATTGGCAATATTAGAAATAAGATAAACAATACAGTTAAAATTTTGCTATGCGGAGTAAAATGAAAAATAATTAGTTTGATGTAATAAAACTTAATTTAAGTTTCCATGTTAACTCCACGCTCTTGGATAAGTCACGCTCATAATCAATCTACTAATTTAAGTAGCCTATGTAAATATGCACCTTACTTCTAAGCTATTCTAGTTTTACCACATTAAAAAATTTAGTAAAACTTTCCTTTAAGAGCAGTACAGTTTACAAGTTTTCAATTACAACAAATACGTTTTTTCTATGAAATTATAACATATACCCTATATCTACATAAATTTAGAGTTTAATATTGGTTAATTATAAAACAAAATAAATATCTACTTAAAGAAAAAATAGAACTTTCTAACAATTTGTGACTTTTCCATTGTCAATTTCAATAACCATGATTTTTCGACTTGTAATATGATATGTTATTAACGACATCGCATATAAAATAAAATACGATCACATTCAACTTACAGGCCTATATATAAAGTGGCGATTTTTATTCAAATTCAATGATAAGAATTACTATCATTAATTAATCTATGTTTTCTGAAAGTACTGTATTCACAATATAAAATTAATAAGATTCGTATACCGCCCTTTAATTAACTTTATATACACATTTAGTCATAATATAAGGTAATTTTAAAACACCTATTCTATTCCTGTAAAAACTCTAACCATTTATCAATATTATAAAATGGTACTTGATTTATGACAAAAAGTAATGCTATTTAAAAAATGAAGATAAATTATATTATTTTGTAAATTTTAAGATGTTTAAAATGAAGATAAATTCTATTATATATTCATTTTGTATTAAAGTGTGCATATTTAAACTTAAACTTTTATTTAAAGGCAAATCTGAAATAATATTCTTTACAAAACTCCCCAATTAAGAAGTAGGTTACAATAACGCCAATGTCAGAAGGGAATACCAGAACGTCGAAATCATAGCCTGATGGCATTGAAAAAAATAAATATTTTACAGTTTTTAGTAATGTAGCAAGATTTTGTAATTTTTATTATTGATGCCAAGAAAGTTACTTGTAAATGTAAACTCTTTACGCTGATTTCATAGTAAAAGGAAAATAAGAAAATATCCCGTTGAATTACTTACATTTCTTCTCACTAACACTACTTGGCAGTAGAGTGTTCGGTAGCCACTTCCGACTGTCAGGGACACAGATAATAATAATGACGATAACACAGCAGTTAGAGATATCCTTTGTATTGTACTGGCTGATTACTCGAATATATAGAATGGATATTACGTGTTTCAGACACTAGCGCCAAACTGGTAATGTCAGGTGGATGAACACCACTCAAAGTGTCGCGCGCGCTTTTACTAATGGCGCAGGCTAGATGTATAACATGTTGCTATAGCAACAAGTTGATTGTATAGACTGTTCACCAAAAGTAGTTTGTTTGATGTGTTAACATTACCTGTGCAATATTATATCTCTGCTAGGAGATTAATCATGATACCAGCGTGTGAGCTCCAACACTCAAGAAAATGCCAAGTTTATGATTTTCATAATATAAGCAACTATGCAATGTTACTTTGCTTCTGCATTTAGATTATTGTTATTATCATTATTAACTGCTATCTAACATTTAATATCGATAAACCTTAGTTTATTAATCAAATATATATTTCTTTTACAAGTCAAACCTCTCCATGAATTTGCCTGGTTTATAAGATTGCCATGTCCAAAACTTTTGTGACTTTGATATGGTTGTGATATTAATGTAGAAAGGTTCTTTAACGTGGATGCCAAACCTCTCTGTGTGTTTGCCAGGTTTATGATTTTCGTATTCAATAATTCTCTAAAACGACAAACCTCTCTGTGACTTTGCCAGGTTTATGATTTTTCATATTCAATTGTTCTTTAATACGCCAAAGTTCTCTGTAACTTTACCAGGTTTATGCTTTTCATATCCAAGGTTTATTTAACCTGGCAAACTCCACTGTGACTTTGTCAGGTTTTTATTTTCAATGATCTTTAACACGCCAAACTAATCTGTGAATTTGCCAGGGTTGTGATTTTTATATCAAAGGATTATTATTGAATATGCCAAAGCTCTCGGTTACTTTGCCAGGATCGTGATTTTCAAATCCAAAGGTTCCTTAACATATCAAACCATCTAAATCTCTCTATAACATTAGCTGGGTTATTTACAAATCCAAACCTTCTAATTTCATTTTAAAGAGTTATTTAGCAGGCCAAACTTATCTAAATACGTTTCTTCTAGTCCACTGCTGTGGTCTCAAGGTAGAGTGCTGCCTTGTCACGCCGCGGGCCCGGGTTCGATCCCCGGTCGGGGCAGTTTTTCTGGGTGAGGTTTTTATCGGAGTTTTTCCTCACCTGTAAGACAAATGTCAGGAAAACTTTAAGGTCCAAACGGTCCCCGAAATCATATGGTCATCATCATCATCCTTATCATCATCATCATCCTTCACCGGTGTGGA